>CM034146.1:161529364-161543302 GCA_019776745.2 Taxus chinensis
TAAGGTACTCCAGGACAAGGGCACCACATTGAGAGAAAGTTACGACTAGAGGGTAAGAGGGCACGGTAGAAGGTTATAACTAGAGTGTGAAGATGTACCACATGGAATAAATGAATTTTTTCAATGAATGAGAGGATATTTGGTAGGTGAAGGAGAAATACATGCATCCAATTTTGAAAAACTATATAAGGATGGGATGCGGATTCATTTTTACCATTACGACTAAGAGTATTTAAGGAAAGAGCTAAGTGCGAAGAGCTGAGTGATTAGGTTAAGGTGTGAAGGGTGTGAAATGAAGTGTGACAAATAGATCTGTGTGAAAAGAAGCTTGCATCCCAGTGGTGAAGGGTTTGAGTGAAACAAGGTGATAGAGAGGAGTTGGGGCACCAAGTTTCCACCTAGGGAATGATTGAATCAATATAGGGTTTGATTCAAAAATTACAGAGTTAAAGAGGAGACGATTATAAGGTAAAAATGGCACCCAAGAAGGCAGCTGTAGCAGGAGAAAAAAGAAAGAAGAAGGTGGTTGTCAAGGAGGAAGAGATGGCACCTGAAAGCAATTTTTCAGAAATGCAATATCCAGAAGGAGTCATTGTCGGTCAGGAATGGGATTCACACATCAGAAAGAGAAAAGTAAGTAAATACAATCACAGGACCTCAGAGAACAAGAAGGAGCTCGATTCCTTGCTCACTAAGAGGATGAAAAAATGTATGGAAGATGACATGCCGGTTTATGATGATGTAGGTAAGTAGCTTCTGAAGAAAACTGTGGTCTACCAATTATATGAGCTTCCATATTTCATGAAGTATGAGCCCTTGTACTAGTGGCTTATGATCAGAGTGCATGAGGACTTCTTCTAATTTGCAGGACGCAGAGTTAGAATCTCATTCGTGCTTATCTCAATGGTGGCGGGTTTGAAGGCCACATAAGAGGATATAAATAATGATCTCATAGATAAATTCGTGATATTAAATAAAATACATGAGTTAGGGTACCTGAAGGGTCTGTGCGGTATGGATATAGACAAGTTGAAGAACTATCTAGTTGTGTAAGAAGCAACACACCTTGTTAAAAAATTGAATGATCAGGAGCGGTGGTCACAGGTAAATACTATGTGGTTACATATTGCGCGCAATATGTCAGAAGGAGTAGTCTATAATATCACAGGCTACATTACATAGAAAATAGTTGAGGAAGCATGCACAGGAGGGAAGATCAGCTTTGGGTCTATTCTATTATCACTATTATTCATGGAAATTAGAGTACCAGATGGGTTGAAGGAAAAGGTATGGGAATACCCCATGGAGAATAAGTCACTAGCTGAAAGGTTTAGCAAGTACCTATGTAAAGGGTCCATGACAGATGACGTCAAGCAGAGGGCATAGAAATGGTACGACAGGATCTGTGCGGCATTTGGAGAAGAGTGGCACATCTCAAAGGACCTACCCTCAGTAGTGGGGAAATAGGTCTAGTTTGTTGTATATCAACATTTCTGCATCGTGTGCTTCCCAATGAGAGATGGATTCTAGAGCCCTTGGTGTAAATTTTCTTATGCATTCACTACAAGGTATTTCCAAGCATATGTTCACAGATTCATAGACACATGCCGAATAATATTCAATGTAGATAAGGTAGACTGTGACTACCACATGTTTAGGAAGAAGTATGTGTATCTAGGAAGAAGTGCCTATGTCGAGAAGTTCATTTCAGAGGTGTTGAATATTAAGCCAATAAGTATGGTTGTAGCAGATACAAGGGAAACATTAGTATATCTTCAGCTAAATCTCAAGATGGAGAAAAATAAGTATGTGGAGAATGAATTCGTGCTCCCAAGGCCACCGAAGCATAAGCACACAATGGAGAACATACCGGTGTAAAGGCCTATATAAAATGTTGAAGTAGAGGATGAAGAAGAGGAGCATGAAGATAGTGCAGGATTGGAGTGTAGAATAAAGCAACCATATGAAAGAGAAGATTCACAGCACATGACTACTCCACCTCAAGGAGAGGACGAAGAGGAAGATACTGAGGTTGAGTAGGGGGAACATGAATTTAAGAAAGTATTCAGATGCACAAGGAATCAAAGTGGAACCCCATAAACGGTAAGGAAATCACCTTATCTCTCTCCACAAAAGGAGACCACTGAGCCAAAGTGGAGAATAAATTTGAAGTTAGATGAAGAATTTGAGGAATTAGGGGAGAGTGAGTGTGCATTTCCTACCCCACTCAAGTAAGAAGACGAGCCACAGAATGAGGAAGAGTAAAAATATGAAGAGATGAAGGACGAAGAAGAAAGAGAGACGGAAACCTCCAGATCTACACATGCGACTGCTCAAGGTGTAATAGGAAATACTCCTAACCTTGAAGCTACAATTCCCAATGGTCTTAGATCGAATAGGATGAGTGGGGAACACTATGCATAACTCATGGGCTATGTAGAGGACACTAGAAAAATCATTCGTGCCCATTTCCAAAGTACTGTAGAATAAAATGATTTATTTGGTTGGGAATTAATGCATGGGGATATGGTGACCATTCACACTAGAAAGAAACTCTCATGGTCAATGCACATCCACATGGATGAGCCTAATTTTGATGTATGTGAGGAGTCATGTGTGTCAAGATGAATGAATAAGACACCTCAAGCCAGGCACATAACAATTAAACCTACTGTTATGTCAGATGAAGAGGTTAGCAATGCACTGATAAAGGTTTCTATTGAGGTTGCAAGAAGAAACATGGACAAGGTTGTGACAATTAGTTTGTTGCGCAAGGAGTTGAAGACGAAGGATGTAGTGATAGCGTGCCTAACCCAAGAGAAGGAATTGGAAAAAAAAAATAATAGTGTGTTAATTGGTATGACAGAGGCTATTGGAGATCATGTGATGAAAGCGAGCCACATCTGAAATCTAAGGTACCAGAACAATTCCCCTCAGAAATGCATTATGTTAGAGCTTTGGTGGACTTGGTATTATAAGAGGAAACAATCAGAATGCCAAAACCAAAGAATCTTGAAGAAGAGGTAGAAAGGGCTAAGGCTACAATAGTAAGAAAGATTTCATCATACAAAGGCCTACTACAAGCGCTCCAAGAAGAATTGAAAAAGGTGGATCATGCCTTAAATATATGCACAGCTTCAAAGGCATTGATCAAGGTAAAGACTCTGGAAGAAGATAATGCAATCCAGAAGGCTATGAAGGATGATACCTTAGGCTGCATATAATGGCTAACAATCGTGAATAAAAAGTGTGAAGCCCTAGTAGCAGCACAAGAGACACACAAGGAAATATTAGATGAGCTTGGGAAACTCATCGCATAAAAGATGGATGCGTTGGAAGGAAAACATATTGCAATGTCCAGCATTATGTTGGTATTGCAAAATGAAAAAGGTGAATTTACCCAAGATGAACTAGAGTCTATTATTGTGGACATACCAGAGCAGGCAGAGAAAGCATTCAAAGAGTAGCAGGCCTTAGAGGCCGCAATAAAGGAGGAGTATCTAGAGTTGATCCTTCAAACTGATACAGAGGAGGATACCTCATAAAAGATCTTTATTCATCTACATTCTTTCTTATTCTTTCCATTCAAGATTCTTTACTTCATTTTTGGAGATAACCATTATCGGGACGAAAATGAGATTAGTGTGGGGTAATTTTGATCAGACAATACTTGTTATAGATGACACAAGAATTCCACGTGGGAGAGAATGTCAAGATCAAGGGCACGAAGAGACAAGAAGAACTCACGCGTGGAGGGAAAGGTCAGCTTTCGGGACTCAGCCGATTTTGAGCATGAAGACCTATTTTTAGAAGATGGCGTGCAGAGCACATAAATGAGGAAGAGATGTGTGTGCCATGAATTGTCTATCTTTAGAGGATCGGATCGAATCATTTTTCAAGGAGATGAGCTAAGAATAGGATTTTCACTTCATTTTACTGTAAGAGGTCTCTATATAGCACACTTACATGTGTGGTTATGCCTGTAAATGGTGCATGGCTATTAGTATCATGCGGCTTATTTTTTGAATAGATAAGCAGTGAAGGGAAAGTCCCCACCCTATATATATGTAGTGAATTACCTAAGATAAGAGAGATGATATATAGTTATATGTAGAGCATAAGAAGTAATCATAAAGAGATATATGCATATGACTGGATTATTGTATCAGATCCATGCACGCATCGGTATAGATTACCATTATTGTAAGGAGATTATGTGTTTATTAATAGATGGAAGATATTGGCTGAATCTAGGTGTCATTCCTATGTGTAATTGAGTAGTGCATGTTCTTGATTCAATCATGATTATTGTTTAAGCTTGTTCTTTCCTAGATCTAAATATGGCATGCATTGTAGAATGATGGATTAGTTATGGATCTATATTTTTCTTCCTTCATCACGCTAACATCCTGCTATAACAACCCTAAAGAGGGACCTAGTACCTTTACGCACTTCGAGTGAGTGCTCAGTCTAGGATGAGTGATGTGCCAGTGTGTCTAGGGTGTTATTTGGTAAATTTTAGGCTGCATCAAATACCATAGATCAAGGAAATAACTATACCTAACAACTAGATAATATCTCCTAATATCTAAATAAGATAAAATAAATATCCATACACATAAGTAGGTGAGGATAAATACAATAAAGGTAAATAAAGTACCTAGGTGAACATGAGCTAAGATAAATACCTACTCTAACAATAGAAGATGAGTGATATATAAAGTATTAATTACTAATTGTTCTAGGGATTCAAATATACACACATTTTTATTTCTAGTAAAATTGAAAGGCACATGTTTCCATTATTTTTTTGTGAATGTAGAGTTTACATATGAATGTATTAAAAAATGATGTTTGTGGGTTGTATATCTAGAGAAATTAGTGGTCTATGTAAGGACTTAGAGTCTTGAAAATGTTGATGATTCCATTATACTTGATGGATAATATCTACTATAATAGGGCTTGATATTCATTAGTCATATGTCTAGATAAGCAATGGTAATCACTAAAGGGAGTTTTTGGTTTTCTAGAACATTTCTTAACAGAACAGTGCCATTTAATGAGGTGAATAAGAAATCCATGATATAAGAGAATGGGTAGAATATCATATGGGGTATTTAGATGTGCGGCAATAGTGACAAACCTAAAATTGGGAATAGGATCGAGAGTATGGATAACATTGTGAAAATGAATCATTACATTTGTAGTAATATGTTAGATAACAAAGAAGAGTTGATATTCACTAGGGTTGGTTGTAGTATAGAGATAGTGAATCATGGAGTCATCCTCTTTGATAGGATTGAAATACAATTTGTGTAAGTTTTCATGGGTAATATCAATAGATCCATCATCGTCATCATTATCCAACTTGTTAGTCTTGACATTGAATTGTTGAACAAAATTCTCTAGGATACTTTGAGTAGAGGTCGAGGGTGGGATATGAGAAGACGTAGTAGGAGATACCAGATCATTGGTGGGAGGTTGAGTGGAAGAAATAGGAGGGTATTTTATTTTGGTATCAATTGTGCTTGATTTTCCAATAACATATGTATTTATATGGTTAGGGGGAATTGATTGAGATTGTGGGATAACCATAGAAGTAATAGGATCAATTTTACAATATTTGAACAATTTAGAGTCAATTGGAATACTGTGTTCATATCCATCAAAGGATAATTTAACACAATTTTGAACCATGGATGGGAAATCCCCCATGGCATGGATCTATGGGAGACTAAGAAGAAGATTGAATTGAAATGGATCGTCTATAATATGAAAGAGAGTGTGGATTCCCAAGGCCCTATTTGTAAATAAAATTTGATTGTCCCTATGGATGTTCAAGTGGTGGTATCATAACCTCACACAATGAGAGTATACTTTTTAATGGTAATGTCAAGGATTTCCAATTTTATTAGTAATAATAAAGGAAATATCTTAAAGGTAGATCCATTGTCAATGAGTACATGCTTAATGAGAAAATTTTAGATGCGTGATTGAATCAGAAGAGGAGGGAAAGGTTCACTAAAAGAGGTGGTTGGAATATCCTCATTGGTAAATGTAAGTACTTGATTCATAATATTGAAATACTAAATGATAGATGAAAAGGATATAGGAGGATTATCTCTGTATACCTTGATAGAGTGCAATGATTCTTATAATATGTGGTGAAAATCAAAGGCTTTGCAAATAAGATCAAAAAGAGATATCTTAGTGGGAGTAGTTTTTAATTGATCAATGATATCATAACCTTAGGATGATTCCAAGGGATGAGAAGGTTGAGTATTAATATGTGGGGGGAGTTGTGTGGGCCCCTCATGGGTTTCTTACTTCAACAAGTAGTCATAAAATTAATAATAGAATAAAAAAGGGGTGAATTAAAACTGAGGAGGGAATTAATTTACAACCAATATATACTCATATTTAATATCTTCTTGTGAATACACACATACAAGGATGAAAGAAAAAGAATTAGCCATAACCCTATCATAACAATGTAAGAGAGGAGAAGAAGAGAAACACATCCTATTGCATGTACAACATCGGGTTCACGAAATGATTTAACTTGAATGTTTAAACTTTAAGGGTCTATTTACGGATTAAATATTATCCTAATCATCTAGTTTTCAAGGATAGTTACTGAAATATCAAGGTAATACATGAGACAAGATATATAATAATAGATGAATAAATAAAATTACTAGTAATAGGAGGGAGAAGAATACTTAATGGATATTCTAGTTTCTATGCTTATCTAGGATAACCTGATGACTGAAAGTGGCTGGGAGTGATATGGAAAATGTCTTTGTCTAAATTTGTGTCCTGTGGAGCTATATGGACCACAATGTATGGTATGGACCAAAGTGTACAAATGTTATGGTCCTTTTGTATAGTCTTATCCCTATGTACTTTTAACCTCTATAATGTTTTGGTTTTGTGTGATGATATGTTATCTACTCCTATATGAAGTTTGGAATTCTGATACCTCATGATTCTTAGTATGCAACTGATTTGATCTTCTAATCCTAGATGGCAAGAGAGAATCATGCAAAAAAAAAATTAGGTGGGTTATGGGCACCGTTGTACACTGTTTTTATTTCCACTACTCCAAAGAGAGCTTAAAACACACATCATTACTTCCTAGCACACGATCTCTAGAATGTATACAAGTAAAGTGATAATCATGGCCTTGTAACAACTAGATTGTACTTGAATCTTACCTTATCTTGACTTGAATTGGATATTATGACTCTTCTATTTGCTAACTTGAGTGGATAATTTCCCTAGAAATAGTATTCAGGTTATATGAAGCTCAAGAGAGTCTTAGAATATTTTTTCTTGTGATTTATCTTAGTGTTTTCTCATTGAAATGATAAGTATGTCAAGTAGAATAGAATGATTTTGTGCTCCATAAATAGGAGATGAATAACTTGCTTATATATGAGTTCTGGATTTGGAAAACTTGAGAAAGACCTACTAGAAATGTACCAAAAGGATTGAAATTGAGAAATTGACCATTGCATGGAAAAGCACCAAAGAAGCCAGATGGGACCATAGCATATGGATGTTATGGCCCATCCTGATCTCTTTGCTCCCAAATGAATGTGTGGATGATGTGGGAATTATCATTGCAATATGAAAGGGTATGACCTAATTTGATGAATTAGTATGAACATTATATGAACAAATAGATTATGTATGCAAGTAAGAATGAATTAGGTATAGCTAAGGATAGCATAGTTGGACAAATTAAGTAGGTATAGACTAGTGCAAGAGTGTTGTAAAATTTATATTGTTATAAGAAATGAATTACCAAAATGAGTGTCTATAACTTAATTTTCAATGAGTGTAAACAAATAGTAAGTATCATATGCCTCTCTATATGCTTGAATTTTTCTTTTGACAAGAAATGGTTTCAGATATAGATAGATTATTTCATTACAACTATTTACCCCTTATTATAAATAATATATTAGTGATTTAAATACACTAAAATGATGTAAGGGGAGATAAAAGAGGTTATTATAACTAATTAACTTCCAATTTAATTATGCAATATAAAAACAAGGAATTAATTCTTACAACTAGTGTATACAATATGCTATGAGCTCAAAAATACAAGAGAATGAGTGCACTTATTTGATTATGTAGTGCCCACTTCCCTTCAACACTATTTTTCTGATCGTCAGACTATGGATTATGTATTCAACACTATTTTGGCTTAGTTTAGTATGATGTTGGATTATGGAATTCATTACTGACTTGACTTATACAGGATGCATGATGATTATTATAAACATTATATATATAGATGTTGATGCTTTATTTGACGTAGTTATATCATTGATGATATCCAGATATGTGATGTTTAATCATTTGATTATATATAGAAAATGAGAATTTTAAATGATGATAGAATGGTTGATTTAATTTATAAAATGATATAGTCACTATTTCGATGTTGTGTTATGAAGTTATACTTACGATGCTTAGATTTATATTATATTATTTTTGAGTGTTCTGATATGGCCATGAGGCCGAAGGAGGTATTTGTATTTTACAGGCTATTTTATTTCACAACAGACATTGGGGGGATTGGATTTAATGGAATTTTGGATGGATTCATCACATTCACCATGACAACTAGTCATTTACGTGTTGTTTGTTGTTGGGGGGTTCCCGTGGGGGGTTCACCTTTATATGTGACTATGGGGGTTTGTGTGTGTTAGTATGTGGTCCTTTTATTTTTATCTTGCATGTGTTTTATTTGTGAATGTGTCCATTCCTTTATTTAAATAGAATGTGAAAGATAAATTTAAATAAGACTTGCTTAAATATAGTTATTAATGTGCTCATCCTTGCATTTAATGTGTGTAAGAGAGTTGATATTTGAAGTATAAAACAATTCACCATCTTGAAACTTGGATTTGTACTTGGAGGGTGTTTTTGGAAGCTTGTGGGAAAATCTAACCTTGCCCCACACCCATTAAAAGCTTCCTACCAACTTTATCTTGATTGGAGTGTTTACTTTTGTCTCTTAAATGCATTTTTGCTTGTCAATCTTGCTTGTGTAAGTGTACTTTCTTACAAAAAAATTAATTGGCTTTCCTTGAGGTGTAAGTGGAGGCTTGCAAGTAAAGTCGATTTGATTGGCATGATGACATTGCATTATTTTTTGGGGGGTTTTCAATTTTTGGGGGATGATTATTTTTTTCACGGGTATTTTGGAGAGAGCTGGAAAAAAGAGTCACATTTTTCTCATCTCCTTTTTTTTGTTGTTTTTGAGCTACATGTTTTGGAAGCCATTGGAGTTATTCTCTTACTGGAATGTTTGTTGTTTTGGAGCTGCACGTTTTGGATGCCATTGGTGTTATTCTCTTGCTGGAATGTTGCTGTTAGATTGTCTCCTTGGCATTAGAGAGAGCTGTTGTTTTAGACTGTCATTTTGCCTCCATTCAAGCTTGTTGTTGGACTGTCTTTTTGGCATTTGAAGCTGCTGTTTTTGGACTTTCATTTCACCTCCATTCAAGTTTGTTGTTAGATTGTATTTTTGGCATTTGAAGCTGATTTTTTTGGACTGTCATTTCACCTCCATTCAAGCTTGCTATTGGACTATATTTCTGGCATTTAAAGCTATTTTTTTTGGACTGTCATTTCATCATCATTCAAGATTGTTGTTGGACTTCATTCTTGTCATTTGAAGCTGTTGTTTTTGAACTGTGATTTGGGCATTCTTTTTGTGTATTTGAAGACTATTTTTGTGGACATTCAAGTGACTATTGGGGCTGCATTCTTGGCATTTGAAGCTGTTGTATTTGAACTATGATTTGGGCATTCTTGTTGCTGTTTTGAGGACTTTTTTGGTGGACATTCAAGTGACTATTGGGGCTGCATTCTTGTAATTGAAGACTGTTATTTCTAGACTGTGAGTTGGGCATTCATGTTGTTGTTTTGAAGACTATTTTTTGGACATTCAAAATCATATTTGGGGTTGTATTTTCTTGCTTGAAAAGGTGTTGTCATTGATATGGCATGGTAAGAGCTTGTCCATCTTTAAACTGTTGTTTTCTTGCATGTTATTATGGAATGTAAATGTGTGTTTCTTTTTCATTTGTCTAGTTGGATAGACGGCCTACGGATGGTGTAGGAGAAGGATATGGGGAATCATTATGGGGGGCATAAGGGAATGCCATGGGCATAAGAGTTTTGTGGAGGGAGGTTTGGGTTTGGGATCCACCATGGAAAAGAAATAGCTTGCATTTATTACTTGTGGGGGGGCATAAGGGAAAAATTGTGCGGGGGCATAAGGAGGGGTTGGGAGGCATAAGGTTTACGGGATATGATATGTTATATTGGTGGTATGATTATAGGTGGATGCCCAATTCCTAATTGGGAGGCATAAGAAGTTTCCCCTATTGTCATTGCTCCTTTGGCTTGATTAAATAGAGCCTATGTGTTGTTTGATTGTGAAATACAGTGGAAATCTGTATGTGTGTCTTGGCTATTTTTTTGTTAAAAATCTTCTTGTGTGTGTTAT
Organism: Taxus chinensis; assembly: GCA_019776745.2. Taxonomy (NCBI): domain Eukaryota; kingdom Viridiplantae; phylum Streptophyta; class Pinopsida; order Cupressales; family Taxaceae; genus Taxus; species Taxus chinensis. The sequence continues at coordinate 161,539,899 of CM034146.1, forward strand.
GGAAGCCTGTGGATGTTTCCATGTGTTGAACCCCATCTTTCATTGTGTTGTGGTTAGGGCTCGGGGGTCAATGACGAGAGAGGCTTCATCTCTTCATTGGATATCTTGGTTTGGTAGAGAGCGTTGCCTTTCCCCCTCTCTTCTTATTGTGATCAATCAAAGGAAACATCTAAAGCATGCTGCTATTTTGAGATCAGTCATGGTGCAGAGTTAACATCAATCATTATTAGTTTACTTCTTGCTATAATTTCCTTTACCCACTCTTTGTGGATGGACTGTAACTTTCAATATATTGTAAAGATGTTATATTGACCATGTAAGATGTATTTTGATTTGAGAAAGGGAAACAATCTTGTCTTCTTCTTGTTGAGAGAACTATAATGGTATTGTATTTGTGAGTTCATGGCATAATGAAAAAGAGCTATGTTTCTGCCTCCATTGGATTGCATTTGTCCAAGTTGATTTCTCAATCATAATGTAACTTCATGCTTGAAAGAATGTAAAGGGATCGAGTTGTGTTTTGTATATTACATTTGAAATGATAAAAAGAATTAGTTTGTTGCATCCATTGCTATGAGTTGGTGTAAGTAAAAATCATGAAAATGCATGTAATTCTATTTTTTGGAATGTTGGAAGCAAATCTTGCATAAGGGAATTATGTTATTCTTATTACTTATCTTACTGGGAAACGTTCAATCTATAAAGAATAAGAAGGACTCCGTTTAGATCTTGTTATCAATTATTGAAGAAAGAATTTTGTTTTAAGCTAGCATGAAATGACTTTAAATGATGTTCTTACATACTTAATATTTGTTGTTTCAGTCCGTTAGAACGTAGTAATATGATCTTCTCTTACTTCACTGTGCATGTACGCTTAATCAACCAACGAATGAACAAAACAACCCCTCAAATCGTTAAGTAATGAATGAAGTGAACCAAATAAGCCTTGCAAGACCAAAATAGACCCAAGAAAAACGTACACACTCAAGGAATTTACCTTAGAAGCTTTCAATCAAACAAATTTAACAAAAGGATTCACTCAGAAAATTTTCAGTCTTGACTATAGGATCCTGCAGGACTGTTTTGCAAAAATGACTATTTAAACCTTGTCCAACCCTAATTTTTGTGATGTCTATGCAAAGTAGACATTGTCACCTTTCCAATAAGTCCAATTTTATCAAAAACTGAGTTCCCACTCAAAAGTCATAGAATTTTGAAGTTCTTGCTACGGGCGGTTGTAGGTGCACAACCAGAGTTGCTACGGGCAGACCTGAAGTTGTTACGGGTGGCTATAGGTGCACAACCAGAGTTGTTACGGGAAGTCCTAGAGTTACTATAGGAAGGCCTATAGTTTATACGGGCTACTATAGGCATACAACCAGTTGCTATGGGTTGTTGTAGGAGGACAGCCAGTTGTTACGAACTGTTGTAGGAGTACAACCAGTTGATATTGGCTATTGTAGGAAGACAACCAGTTTCTACGGGGTACTGTAGGAGTAAAACCAGTTGCTATGGGCTGTTGTAGGAGGATAGTTAGTTGCTACAGGTTACTGTAGGAGTACAGCCAGTTGCTACGGGATGTTGTAGGAGGATAGCCAGTTGTTATGGGCTGTTGTAAGAGCACATCTAGAGTTGCTACGGGCTGGGGCCTACTACTTCAAAAGATTATGGAACCTTGTATTTTGTACATGGAGACATCAAAAACATTAGTTTGCACAAGAGACAAGATTCACCAAAGTAAATGAGTATATTAGATCTTAATGAACATATAAAACTAAATATATGCAAAATCATAACTTTGATCTCCTCTTGTGGTAGATTCAAACGTGCATGTGTCTTAAAATATGCTTGTGATAATATTTTTTTTTTTTAATTATTCCTCTTTTAGCTAACTAAGCCTAGGTTAATCATAGATCTGCAAAGGGTTGGTTTTACAGGCGTTATAGATTACAAGTGGATCTAGGAAGTTATAGGTTTGTATAATATTTTAATTGAGATATATGTTCTTGTAAGTGCTTTGTCTTTGGAACTGTAGCTGGAAAGTGATCTATAGTAGGACCATACAAGTATGTCATAATCATCCATATGGTTTTACACCTATTGTACAGATTTGATAATTCCATAAATCCTACTTTATAACTTTATGATATTGTCACCTTCCTGGAAATGTCTATCATTGTCAAATGCTACTTGTCTCTCATGCTATGAAGTCCTCTGAATATTATTATAAACACTCGAATTTGGTAATTCACTTTTTCAAACTGTTGGTTTTGAAAATACACTCTTGTTAAGATAAACACAACCTTTCCATTCCCTTTTAGCACATTCTAAGGAATATTTTCTAGCTTATTTATCCTTACAAATATACAAAATCTAAGTACATAATACAAAAAATCCATATACTAATTCATCTTTATAGGATGAGAACTTCATTTAGCATGTTTTTCATCCCCAGTCAGGTTCATACAATCTAGTCAAGAATTTATATCTGGTGTGACCCATCTATATATTTTTACACTGACATATCCTCTAGCTTTTCTTTCAATTCAAAAATATTGATGGTTCTTTTACTCCCTCTGGGTCATCCTTTATTTGATAATTCATATTTGGAACTCTATATAAGTAATTTAATGCTACCTCATTTACGAACATGGAAATCCCATGGCATTACACTGGGAGACTCACTTTCACACTTGAATAAGGCACCCAAGGCTCCTCGAATCTTACAAAATCACATCTACAGTCATTAGGTAAGCAATATCTAAAGATTTGAAGCTTCTTACTAGGTCAATACATCAATTTCTCTCATCTACAATAACTTAAACATCCCTTCTCCAAGTATTTTTTCAAGATTCTAAATCAACTTGAGCATTATCAAAGAGGTGTCAAAATTTAATCACACCAATTCAAATATCACATGATTGATGGAGAATGACATGAAGTTTGAGGCCTCTTTAGAGTAGTGTCAATATTGGGGGTGTATGAGGGTCACCACAACCAAACTAATGTTTGTTTCATGAGGTTTATTATCCATGGATATGGTTTGAGATCATGTTTAGGATGTTCAAAGAATTTCACAATATGACCAAAAAATAGGGGTTGACAATGAAAAATATTTCTAGAAAGGTGAAAATATTGGGAAGTTATAGAGCTAGAAACTAAGCAGGTCCAAGATTGTACATTGAGGTCAAGACCATATGGAAGGTCATAACATAAGTGTATAGTCCCACCATAGATTATTTTCTAGTCATAGTGCCCAAAATAGAACATCATCATGTTCAGATTATTCTATTTTAGTAGTGTACACTCCCAGAACCTCATAGAATCATTTGTGATCAACTAAGTGTACTCATTTATTTTTATTTTTCAAATTTTATAGAATATCGTTAAGCATTGAATGTGTT
>CM034146.1:161543802-161562058 GCA_019776745.2 Taxus chinensis
CTCTTAGCTATTTTCATTTTGTATCTGAGTTTAATCTAATCTCGGAATAAATTATAGAGTTATCCATCTATAAGATCTAGTCTTGGATCAGTGGAATTGATCCAAGTAATGCTTTAAGTTTGTTCATGATGATTTAAAATCATAGACCTTGAACAGGTTGCAAGGTTTAGCAGCATTGAATAAGCTAGTCAAGAGTATGACTCAGGCTGATCAAGTGAAATGGATTGGTTCCCGATATCGAAGAATATCTGGAAGGTCTCGATCGTGGACCAGGTAATAATTCGTTTACATACGATTCTGCAGCAGAACAGGAGCTAACCCTGTTCAAGAAGGTAAGAGGTAGGTCTTTCTGAGTGTACAGAATGTAGACCTAACTGGAATTATTAAATGATTAGTAACCTAAGACTAAACCTAACCTAGGGGTTAGATTAGTGTTAATCTAACCTAGACCTAGGCTATTTGTTAATGCCCTAAGTTAGTATCTATGTGTAATATGGTTAGAATGAGTATTATCCTAAATTCTAACCTAAGATACTAACCTAACTATGAGCAAGAGTATAAAGGGGCCTATGGAGGGGTGCGAACCATGGGCGGCATTTTCTATGTTATTAAATGCATGGGATAAGGATGAGGGATAGGTCTTGGCGGAGGTATTGGGGACGGCTAATCTGTGCCGACGTGGCAGGTTGCCAAAACTGGAAATGAACTTGGGATTTTGTTTGACTATCGCCAATTCTGGCGATCGGTGGAAGTGGAGTTTTAGCGGGAAAGTTGGTTTAATTGCATTCAATATTCTCGGTAGTCGAGCTCGGAACTCGGGAGAAGCCATGCAAACAGGAAGTTTGTTGGTTTGTTTGGCTTGTCGCAATTTTCGGGTTTCTCTCTGCCTGTTCACTGGTTCTTTGCACCAGTCTTCTCTGTGTTGCATGGAAAGTATGAACTTATCTAGCTCTTTTCTCTGTCAAGGAGGATATATGTGTGATGGAGATAGCAAAATTTTGTTGGTCGCTCTAACTTGGAAAAGGAAAAGAAAGTCTGAGCTCTTCCAGTGGTCTGCTTCGGAAATTTGAGCAAAAATCCATGCATGTTAGGCCCTAACCTTTAAAAATCTTACTGTCTTTCAAGTGATTTCATTAGAACAACTCTGTTCAAATGTTTTGAGAAAATAGATGATTTTCTATGAATGGTTATTTGATTTGTGAGTTCTAAATTATGTATTTAGAACCAAAATGCATTTATCAAAAAAAAAAAAAAAATCGACTTGTTCTATTATCTAAAATGAGGATGTTACACAAGGTATGTATACAATTTTAGTTGGGCATGCTAGAGTTAGATTATATATACATGGTGCACATTGAGGAGGGTTTGACCATCAAAACCCTATCTCTTGGATTCCTACAAACTAGACCAAGTATTCAAGATGTGGTATCAGTCTAAGTATTTCTCTAATTATAGATGAAGTTTCCTTTATTGTTAGGTATGGTTGTGAATAATACTTTGTTATTATTCATGCTTAAAAATGCAATCTATAGTATAATGGAAGTAGTGATGGTGTCACAGGTATGGAAGATGGTGTCAGTAGGTGTGTATATGCATGAAGGGAAGATAAGTATGTATTATAAGTTTTTTTACATCTAATAATGTGCTTATGAGATATAAGATGTGGAAAATGTCATCATGATGATTGCTATAAATCTTTGAACTATACATTAGGGTGTTATAGTGTTCAAGGAACTAAGATATATGTGTGACTCAAGCTTGTAAGGTGGAGAAAGGAGTTTTTACGTGTATTTGACTTCATCTAATGCCTTTGGAGGTTCTTCAGGTCTAATTGATCAAGTCTAATTAGTGGAAGGAAGACAATGGTTTATGTCATGAAACTGTAGATACAATGTTATCTATCTATTGGGTGCTAAGTTAGTATATCTATGTTCAAACACATGATGGTGATATGAATAACTCAAACCAAAAATTGGAAAAGCTATGATATCCTTTAAAAATATATTACAAGGTTTGAAGAATGATTTAGTTAATGATGAAATCAATAAGACTAAAAATTCCTACCAGAGTAGGGGGAGTGTTGCTTGATGCTCCAATGTGATCTCAGAATGTGGAACTTAGTGAAGGATTATATGATCTATTTCAATGGGCTATGAAGGATGCTCCTCAAGAAGGAAATGTGTTAAATCAATAACTTGAGTGTGTTGAAACTATATCTAACTAAGAAGTAGGAATATGTGCTCTTGTTATAGATAGTACTATATCATAGTGAGAAGGAAAATATTTTAGAGGTATGAGAGTGCATTGAAGAAAGAAATATTTTTAAGTTTTACAAGTATAAATATCAATAAAAATTACTTTTGACTGGGTACTTTTAGTCATGAAGACTTATCAGAGTTGTGGATAGAGTATGATCCATTAAAAGACTGTAAACATCATCAGGGAAGGGAAAAATTCAAAATGTTCTTTGATCATATATGAGTAATGTATATAAGAACATTATGATTCTAAAAAAAAAATATAGATTTGTTTCAGTCAAGAGTGAAGTTTTGTAAGTATCTAGAAGATGATGGTGACTCCTAGTTAAAACATATAAAAAAGTGATCACCTACAGGTCTAGAAGTGGCAGATTATTTTGTTTCTCAATGGTATGATTTTTTTCCCAAGGCTCATCAATTATGATTCATTCATCTATATAAGGTTTGTATATAATGGTGTATGAAAAAGGTATAAATACTTGCAAAGGTGTAAAAGTTTGTTATTGTGCCATATTAGCTACCTACAGACCTGTAGGTGCCCTTAATCATCATGATGTTAGAAATGTTGAAGTCAAATGACGTCTTTCAATCCTATGTTGATATTTTTCATGGTGTATATGTATGGTGAAGGGTGCTTATGGATCAAAATGAGAAAGTTTGGGCCTATTAGTTGGATCTTGAGCTCCAAGTAAAGACTGAAATAGTGATACATTGCTATGAAACGTAGGTCTAACTATGTTTTCATTACAAGAAGATTATTTATCAATATGTGATTAAGCTCTTGTTATCCCATTTCACCCCCCAGGGTTGAATTGGTAACATACATCAGAATTCTCAAAGTCCCAGGCAAATTGATTAATCCAGGGGAAAATTCATGTTTCTAGGGTCCTTTAAGAAAGTTTTCTAACTCTCCTGTCCAGGTTGAAAAGAGCAAATTCTGAAGAAATGCGGAAAAGTTGCAGAAAATAAGCTTAGGCCAGGAAAAAATGTGAAAATCGGCTAAGTATTTGTCCGAGGAAAAGAGGGACATTTGGGATGCCAAGACACGGATCGGCCGGAATGCCTACAGGCAGCCCAAACAGCAAAGGGACAAGTGGGACAAGAGTACGCGAAGGACCCGAACCGGCCAGTTCAGCTGGAACGAAAAAATTTCGCACTGGGACATCCGAGACAAAGGGATGCGTGGGACGCGGAAAGCTGGTTCAGCCGAAAGAGAAGAAAATTGACTAACAGTTTGGGACATTTGGGCCGTGAGTGCATGAACCACCCGGATCAGCCGAAAAGGAGAACTTTTGTGCCAAAAATTCGGGACATTTGGGCCGTAAAGACACGAATCGGCCGGATCGGGTGAACTGGAAGAATTTGTCCCGCGAAGCACTGGGACATTTGGGACAAATGGACCCGAACCGGACGGTTTCGGACGAAACAAGAAACGGCAGCACAAGGAAAATTGGGACATCCGGGACAAAAAGATGTGGTAGACGCGAAAGAGCCGGTAGACCCGCGGACCAACCAGGAGATGACACGTGTCACAAGAGAAAAGTCCAAAAGTCAAAGGGTGAGTTCTGAAGGGGCAGTCTGAGCCAAGGAGCAGGGAAGTGCGGAGCCTGGGGAGAAGTTAGAGAATTTGGCCAAGTTTGCCAAAAAGAGGTAAAAGTGAAGTAAGACCCCGTGCCCTGTCCTCCAACAAGATCATGCCACATTTCGTCCAAGTGGCACGAGCACGGAAAAAAGTGGAAAAAGTCCCAAAATCATCAAAAAGGTCAAAATTCAAGGAAAACCTGTGGGTAAACAAAGGAGAGAGAATCACGTGACCAATCAATGCATGCCACGTGTCATCTAGGTGGCAGAGCATGGGAAGAAATTTAAAAATTCATTTTCGTCTGTTTTGTGCCCTAAATATTCAGATCTCCATATCTTTTGATCCAAAGCTCGGATTGGCACATTCTTTATATCAATGGAAATCTTGTGAAATTCTCTACATGATTCTAGGGTTAATCTCGAGTTTTGGTTCAGTTTGGAGAGAGAAAATCGAGAAGCAGCTCTGACGCATGTTTATGGCCAGAAGTGATATTTCAGCGACCAGATTTAATGCAGAATGGGTCACCTTCTCCTGTATTCCTGTCAAAATGACAGGGTATGGGTTTGTAAGGTCCCCCCATGCCATTTTAATGCTTCTGTAGTCAAGGAGGGATGGGCTCCCATGTTTTGTACATTTTCTGTCCCCTAGGCTCGACCCATGCAATGTAAAAGCCAGATTTGGCTCATTTCTAAAGGGGGGAACTTTTTGACATAGCAACTTCTTCTTTCAGCTCCAGCAAGTGACTGAAGCAAGGATCAGACCTCTCCAAAGGTTGTAACAGTTTTCTTTTACCTCTCTGAGGGTGTAATGTGTGTTTTTGACACTGGAAATGATAATGCAAACTCTGTGAATAGTTTTCAGTCCTCTGTTTGTATTATTTGCTTCATTTCAAATTCTGAATTATATCTGATCAGTCTGTGTATGTTTTATGTTGTAAACTTTGGTCTATGTCTATTTGCTTGACAGAAATGTTTCACCACTCCTTTTGGTGTATCACCTGTTAGTTTAGTTTCATTTTTGTAGTTTCTATCTTTGTCTCCTTGGATTTTAGAGTAGGATTAGGTTTCAAACCTTTGTAGTTTTGTAAAAATATAGATCTAAATCAAAGGAGTTTGAGGAACCAGCCTCTAATCTGGAGATTCCTCTCTTAGTTTCACAAGTCCCACGCTTGGAGAGAGGTTTCCATGTTGTGTAACCACACTGGATGCTAGAGTGATCAACCTAGAAGCCTGATCTGCATCAAGGGGTGCTGTGAGTCTGCAACAACAGTTTTGGCATGCCCGGTGGGACCTAGAGGTCTCATTTTTATTACAGCAAAGTTGATATGCATCTACTGTAGTTTTCTTGCTTATAAGAGCTATTATTTGCATATCTGGCGACTCCAAGGGGAAGAATCAATTGGTTTCAGCAGTGTAGGCCTGAAAACTCATTAGAAGAATCACCACAAGGTCAAGAGTTAGAGAAGAAGAAGTGCTGTTTGAATACCTGTAGTTATCTCCAAAAAGAAGGCAAAGAGGAAGAAGGATTCAAAGGTCTCCATCTCCACCAAACAGAACTCTCTCAACTCCTCCGCCTGACAGGCATTTCTTTCAATATACAAGGGTTTTAAGACCAATCAGAATGGCTCAGAACAATCCCTACGTCAACTTCACAGGCAGCATCCCACTTGCTCTCAATGCACAACATCTAGTTCCTATTGCATCCTTGAAGAACATTCTCTACTTCACTAGAGAGAATCAGACTACTCCAGGTGACCATGTTAAAGATATTACTAACCTTTATGCAATCCATGAAATCAATGAAATGCAAGTGGCTGTCAAGTTACTGGCATCTTCCTTCAAGGGTAAAGCATTACAATGATTTAGGAGCCTTGCAGCTGGTTCTATCACAAACTGGAATCAGCTGTGTATTGCACTTCATGAGAAATTTGGAGAGAAGGGAGACAACTTGTCTCTTTTGGAGCAGCTGAAAACCATCAAGAGGGCTCCCAACAAGCAGCTGACTGACTTCAACTTCAGATTTCAAAGATCCTGGGATAGGATTCCAGTGGCAGTCAGGCCAACAACAGAAGGTGCTTTTCTATACTATCTCAAAGCTTTAAATTCTGATATTTCTATGTTGATTCAATCCATGGGAGGCACAACAATCCCTATGGCTTATAGCATTGCCATTAGAGCTAAAAAATGTCTTATTCAAGTTGATAAACTGGCTCCTAGGCCTCCCATGCCCTTGTATCCAAACTTAGAAAATCCAAGCACTAGTCAAGCACCCACTTTGGCTCCTGTTCCCACTCCTAGAAATCAGAGTTCAAATGAAGCTTCCACTTCATCTCCAAGTTCCCCAAATGAACTCCAAGAGGTCATGAAATAGTTGCAAAATTTGGGAAATGAGCTGGTTACTATCAAAAGACAGCAAGCTCAAAGTGCTAGACCGTATCAGCCTCAAGCGCAATACCAGGCTAGGCCCCCATACCAACAAAATAGGTCACCAAATCAGGCTGCAAATCAAAATCAAAGCCAAACAAAGCCTCCAGCCAATAGACCATTCTAGCCCTATAATCCAAATGCCATATCTGCCTCTAAGGCATTAGTGCTAACATAAAATAACATGGCCCAAGAATATGATTGGTGCTTTCCATGCAACGAGCCTCATAACCAATCCATGTGTTTCAATGGTGCTCTCAATCAAGCATTAATGGTGACAACTACTGGTGTGGAGGGTGAGGGCAGTTAAGGAAACAACCAACAACCAGAAACATTCCAATAGCAATCAGCCCCAAATGACACCACATTGGTAAACTAGCAAGCAGAAGATTTTTGTGGTATGAATCAGGCAGTTTCTCAAGGTGTTGCAGCCAACACAAGGTCAAAGAGAAGAAATTTGGGTGAAGAACAGCCATTAGCCCCGACCAATCCACAACCTTCCACGGCTCCACAAATGATTGGCAAGTAGAGTCTAGTTTCAAATACATAAGGGCAGCCAAGAACAGCCCCTAGGCCAACTGTTGCTACCCACGTGCAAGGAGTAAACATGCAAACCAAAGGACAACAGAGAGATCCTTCATCACCGTTCAGTATCATTGAACAGATGAAGAAGACTAACGTCAATATATCAATGTGAGAATCCCTATCCATCCCAGGCCAAAGAGATCTGCTACAAGCTACCATGAAGGATTGGCCAACTTTGAATCAGCGGGTTCAGATGCAAGACAAAGTGCTTACAAACGCTGCCCATCCTGAAGGAAGTCATGGAGCACAACAAGGTAAAATGTTGAAGCCCCCTCCTTTCTATGTTTCATTAATCATTGGGGATAAACTAGTACACAATTGCATGATTGATTCCGGGGCAAGTAGCTCAGTGATGCCCAAGCAAATAGCTGATCAACTAGGGCTCTAGTATGAAACAACATCCAAAGGGGTAGTGCAGCTAGATGGGACAGAAATAGCAACAGTTGGAGTGATTAGAAATTTGAGTCTTACCTTGCATGCATGTCCAAATGTTGTTGTTTTACAAGATGTATCAGTCATAGATTTTCCACCACTCTTTGCCCTTTGCTTGTCAAGGGACTTCACAGCCAAAATTGGAGGCTACTTATCTGCCGATTGGTCACACATGTTGTTTAGAACTAGATATGGTACTAAGGTCACAATCAGATCCGAGCCAATTGCAAACTTTCATATTGAGCCTCATACTCCAAGCCAAATCAATGCCAACTGTTCAGCATTTGATCAAGAAGATTATCCAAACACAGATGAGGCTGACACTAAGGTTGGAAGCATCCCGGACCTAACTCTTGATGAATGGGCAAACAAGATACATGCTTTTGATCCCTATCAAGAAGTAGAAGAATCTGAGCTAGGGGTTTATTGTTTACATGAAGAAGATCAACCTCTCCCCAGCATCACCAAGCCAGATCAAAAGGACAAGAATGAAGTATGGCAATTATTCTTTGATGGGTAAAGGAGTAGACAAGGTGCAGGAGGAGGAACTATGCTCATTTCACCGCAAGGGATAAGGTATTACTCAGCCTTCCGTTTCTATTTTTCCTATTCAAACAACACAGCTGAGTATGAAGCCTTAATTCATGGATTGCACTAGGCAAGGAAGAAAGGCATCAGGAATTTACAAGTATTTGGTGATAGTGAGCTGATTGTAAATCATGTCAAGAGAAGACATGCTGCTAAGAATGATCTACTCAAGTGCTACAAGAACAGGGTATGGGACCTCATTGAGGATTTCAAAGCTTTCAACATTGTGTCCATACCCAGGAAAAAGAATGAAGCCGCTGACAGGCTGGCAGCAATTGGGGCTGTGTTTGATGTTGTAGAAAGTATCAAAAGTGAGAAAACCCAGCCTCATATCAAAGTGGTTGTGAGACCAGCTGTTCTGGATAACAACACAAGTTGGCAAGTCTTCGAGAATGATCAGCAAATTGTTAATTTCCTCCAAGAAGAAGCTGAGTTCTCAGCTAAGAATCAAGAAAATTTGGAACAACAATTTGGTGACCAAGTGGTACAGCTAAGAACCAAAAAACTACCAAAATGCCTCATAACCCTGGAATCAATCTTCAACCCGAATGATCAGTTCCGGAAGGGAGAAAGTGAACATTCAAGTAAAGGGTGAGGATGCAGAGCCTATTTTAGTGGAAGAAGGAAAAACATTGCAGATTGGCAAAGTAAATACCTCACAAGAGAAATCTGATTTTGTTCAGCTTTGTCAAGAATTCCCAGATGTTTTTGCTTGGACTTATAAATATCTAAGAGGTTTCAACCCAGAACTGGCACAACATACTATTGAGCTGGATCCAAAATCCAAGCCTGTCAGGCAAAAGCAAAGGCCAGTGAATCCCCATATTGAGCCTCTCATGAGAAAAGAGTTAAGCAAGCTTATTGAGGCCAGTATCATCTTCCCCTTCAAACACTCAAGTTGGGTTGCCAACTTAGTCCCAGTCAAAAATAAGAATGGAGAGATCAGGTTGCGTGTCGACTTCAGGGATTTGAATAGAGCCTCTCTCAAGGATCATTATCCACTCCCTTCCATGGAGCAAATATTGCAGGTTGTAGCTGGTTCAGAAAGGTTTTCATTACTAGATGGATATTCAGGATACAATCAGATTATGGTGAAGGGAGAGGACCAATTCAAGATAGCCTTCACAACTAAATGGGGCACATATGCTTACAAGAAGATGCCATTTGGGATGTTCAATGCTAGTGCTACCTTTCAAAGGGAAATGGACATGGCTTTCAAAGGCTTGATCAACAAGATAGTGCTAATATATCTAGATGATATCACTGTCTTCTCAAGGAACGCAGCAGACCATCTCTTTCACCTCAGGAAAGTGTTTCAAAGATGTAGAAAGTTCGGAGTGTCTTTGAACCCCAAGAAGTGCATCTTTATTGCACATGAAGGAAAGATTTAGGCCATATTGTCTCAAAATAGGGACTGGCAATCGACCCAGAGAGGGTTGAAGCCATAAGAGCACTACCATTGCCAAGTCACAAGAAAGCTCTTCAAAGTTTCTTGGGAAGGATAAACTTTGTTCGGAGGTTTGTCCTAGATTTTGCAGCCCTTGTCAAGCCCATCACCAAGATGTTAAAGAAGAGAATGGCTTTTAAGTGGACAGCAGAAGGCAAGGAGATTTTTGAAGCAATCAAAGAAGCTATCTCTCAGGCACCAACTCTCATCAACCCAGACTTCTCCAAGGATTTCATTCTCTATGCATTTGGAGGTGATGACACTATTTCTGCCATCCTAGTATAGAAGAACAAAGATAATGATGAGCAGCTGATTGCCTTCTTCAGCTAGAGCCTAGATGACTGTGAGGTAAGGTACTCTTTTATTGAGAGGCATGTGCTTGCAGTAATCAGAATCTTGAAGAAATTCAAGCATTAATCTCGAACAACAAGGTCCAGTTGCTGGTCTCACATGCTGGAGTTAAAGACTTCCTCCTCAACAAGGATTTGAATGAGAAAAGGGCAGGTTGGATCACCCGTGTCATGGACTATGACATTGATATCAAGATCACCAAACTGGTAAGAGGGAAAGGGCTATGTGAGCAGCTGGTTTTGGGGAAGCAAAAGGAAGTATGCAACGAAGAAGAAGCTGTTTTGATAGTTCAGGACAGCCATGAGCCAAGTGGCAATCAAGAGAAAGACAATGCTTCCCCCACTCCTTGCTGGACCCAAGGTATTATACACTTCCTAAATATAGGCCTATGCCCTCCAGAGATGAACAAGACCCAAAGGAGACACTTCAGGTTGCAGGCTGTTCTGTATGCCATTGTTGATGGAGTTTTGTTCAGGAAAGACGTGAATGGAGTGCTGCTGAGATGCATTAGCACAGGTTAGATTCAAAGGGTGTTGGAAGAGTTTCATGGTGGACCAGCTGGTGGCCATTTTGCACCAAGAGTGACAGCTCTAAAAATCATGAAGGCTAGTTATTATGGCCTAAAATTTTCAGTGATTGCTATGCATGGATCAAGAGGTGTAAGAATTGTGCATTCTTCACAGGAAAAGAAAGACTTGCTGCCCTTCCATTGCATCCAATCTCAGTTGACCAGCCATTCATGCAATGGGGTTTGGACTTCATTGGAGTCATTAATCCCAATTCAAGCCAAGGGGCACAAATGGATTTTGACAGCCACAGACTACTTCACCAAATGGATAGAAGCAGTAGCACTCAAAGAGGCAAATGAGTCTAACATCTTAGACTTTTATGAGGGGATAACAACCAGATTTGGTGTACCTGCCACAATAATCTTTGATAATGCATTGGCATTCATTGGATCCAAGGTGACTAAGTGGGCTGTCAAGAATGGTATTTACCTAAGCACTTCATCAAACTATTACCCTCAGGGTAATGGCCAGGCCGAGTCTACAAACAAGAACTTGTTGAGGATCATTAGGAGAACTCTTGATGAGAATCAGAGGTCTTGGCATACCAAGCTGAAATCAGCCTTATGGGCTGATAGGATCACTCCCAAAAGATCCACAGGTAACTCTCCATTCAAGCTTGTCTATGGAAGAGAGGAAATCTTGCCCATGTCACTTGAGTTGCCAACATTGGAACTCATGAAGCAGCTGGAGTTACTTGAATTTGAGCCCATGGAGGTGAGGTATGCAGAGTTGATGGAGCTGCAAGAGATCAGAAATCAAGCATCCCAAGCAATGTAAAAGGATCAAGCTTTGATCAAGAAGACCTTTGATAGGAAGGCCAAAGATAGATCTTTTCAAGTTGGAGATCTAGTGTTGAAATGGGATGTGGAAAGAGCAAAACCGGGAAGGCATTCAAAATTTGATGCCATTTGGAGTGTCCCATACATGGTCACAAAGTGCAAGAACAGCAATGCTTTCCAATTGGCCTCATTGGATGGTGAAGAACTGTAGATTCCAGTAAATGGAATCCATCTCAAGCGTTGCTTCTAGAGGGAAGTTCACTACCTCTGTAAATATTAGATTAGATTTTCTTTCCTCCAAGTGCTTGTGCACATTGTTTTGCTATAGGTTAGCTTTGTTTTCCCTAAGTGCTTTGGCACAACTTGCTGTCCATGGAGATGTTTTGCAGTCCTTACTTTCATCAGGTAATATTCCATCATCCTCCTTGCACATTCTAAGTTAGATAGGGTCCTAAACAGAATATTCAATGACTCCATGCCCAATGGACTACTTCAGGCAACTGGTCTTTTCATCTAGTAGGCAGATGACCCCGTTGAGTCACCAAATTGTTATCCAATTTCACCCCCAGAGTTGAATTGGTAACATACATCAGAATTCTCAAAGTCCCAAGCAAATTGATTAATCCAGGGGAAAATTCATGTTTCGAGGGTCCTTTCAGAAAGTCTTCTAACTCTCCTGTCCAGGTTGAAAAGAGAAAATTTTGAGGAAATGCGGAAAAGTTGCAGAAAATAAGCTTAGGCCAGGAAAAAATGTGAAAAATCGGCTAAGTCTTTGTCCGAGGAAAAGAGGGACATTTGGGATGCCAAAGCGTGGATCGGATGGAATGCCTATAGGTGGCCCAAACAGAAAAGGGACAAGTGGGACAAGAGTACGTGAAGGGACCCGAACCGGCCGGTTCAGCCGGAACGGAAAAATTTTCGCACTGGGACATCCGAGACAAAGGGACGCGTGGGATGCGGAAAGCCGGTTCAGCCGAAAGAGAAGAAAATTTACTAACAGTTTGGGACATTCAGGTCATGAGTGCGTGAACTGCCCGGATCAGCCGAAAAGGAGAACTTTTGTGCCAAAAATTCGGGACATTTGGGCCGTAAAGACGCGAATTGTCCGAATTGGGCGAACCGGAAGAATTTGTCCCACGAAGCACTGGGACATTTGGGACAAATGGACGTGAACTGACCGGTTCGGCCGAAACAAGAAACGTCAACACAAGGAAAAGTGGGACATCTGGGACAAAAAGATGTGGTAGACGCGAAAGAGCCGGCAGACCTGCGGACCAACCAGGAGATGACACGTGTCACAAGAGAAAAGTCTAAAAGTCAAAGGGCAAGTTTTGAAGGGGCAGTCCGAGCCAATAGGAATTGGACACATGTCCAATGGAGCAGGGAAGTGCAGAGCTCAGGGAGAAGTTAGATAATTTGGAAGAGTTCGCCTAAAAGAGGTAAAAGTGAAGTAAGACCCCGCGCCCTGTCCTCTAACAAGATCATGCCACGTGTCGTCCAAGTGGCGGGAGCACGGGAAAAAGTAGAAAACATCCCAAAATCATCAAAAAGGTAAAAATTCAAGGAAAACCCGCGGGTAAGCAAAGGAGATAGAATCACGTGACCAATCAATGCATGCCATGTGTCATCTAGGTGGCAGAGCGTGGGAAGAAATTTAAAAATCCGTTTTTGTCTGTTTTGTGCCCTAGATCTTCAGATCTCCATATCTTTTGATCCAGAGCTCGGATTGGCATGTTCTTTATATCAACGAAAAGCTTGTGAAATTATCTACATGATTCTAGGGTTAATCTCGAGTTTTGATTGTAGTTTGGAGAGAGAAAATTGAGAAACGGCTCTGATGCGTGTTCATGGCCAGAAGTGATATTCCAACAACCAGATTTAATGCAGAATGGGTCGCCTTCTCCTGTATTCCAGTCAAAATGACAGGGTATGGGTTTGTAAGGTCCCCCCATGCCATTTTAATGCATCTGTAGTCAAGGAGGGATGGGCTCCCATGTTTGGTACATTTTTTGTCCCCCTGGGCTCGACCCATGCAATGTAAAAACTAGATTTGGCTAATTTCTAAAGGGGGGAACTTTTTGACATAGCAAACTTCTTCTTTTCAGCTCCAGCAAGTGACTGAAGCAGGATCAGACCTCTCCAAAGGTTGTAACAGTTTTCTTTTACCTCTCTGAGGGTGTAATGCGTGTTTTTGACACTGGAAATGATAATGCAAACTCTGTGAATGGTTTTCAGTCCTCTGTTTGTATTATTTGCTTCATTTCAAATTCTGAATTATATCTGATCAGTCTGTGTATGTTTTAATGTTGTAAACTTTGGTCTGTGTCTATTGGCTTGACAGAAATGTTTCACCACTCCCTTTTGGTGTATCACCTGTTAGTTTAGTTTCATTTTTGGCACTTTCTATCTCTGTCTCCTTGGATTTTAGAGTAGTATTAGGTTGCAAACCTCTGTAGTTTGTAAAAATATAGATCTAAATCAGAGGAGTTTGAGGAACCACCTCTAATAATCTGGAGATTCCTCTCTCAGTTTCATAAGTCCCACGCTTGGAGAGAGGGTTTCCATGTTGTGCAACCACACTGGATGCTAGAGTGATCAACCTAGAACCTTGATCTGCATCCAGGGGTGTTGTGAGTCTGCAACAACAGCTCTAAGTTATAGGGGGAGTGCTTTGTAAAACTACTAGATGTTGAAAATATTATCACAAGGTTATCCAAGGTATGAGAGTAATGATTTCTCCTCTATCGAATTTGTGGTGATGTATGATTTCTTTTCTCAGGAAAGTATGACAGTAGGAGACTGGACCATGAGAAATTTAAAATTATGATTCCATGGAATGATGACAAGACTAGTTACTGAATCTTATGATCTTGAGCTAGAATTGAGGCATTTTTTCCAAGCAGAGTAATAGTTTCATGAGTCTAATCATGGTTGATCTACAATTACATATTGAAAATGTTCATTATTGCACTAAAAAAGGTTTTTAGGGCTTTAAAAACACCAAGGTATAGTATGAAGAGTAAGAAGATGCCTTATATTTCATTAATTTAGGCCTAGAGATGATGGATATTGTTAAGAAAGATAAAATGATGCCTTAAGATGCTCAGAACTAACATTATTGGCTTGATTCAAAGAGTGTATGGTTTAAATCTCTACTACTACAATGTTCATGTGAAGCTCAAAACAAGTTATAAGAAAGAAAAATTGATGTTTGCATACTCAAGAGATGGAAAATTGTGTTTTCCCCTGCCAATATGATTATTTTTTTCTTCATGATTTATGTGTGTTCAGATGTTTGGAGATTGATCCATTGAGACTGAAAGATTGATGAGAAATGGCTCTGATGGCGTGTTCTATTGGCCAGATGTAATTTGTATTCCACCATCATTACCAGATTACATTCGCCAGGACCATGCCAGGTCAGCCTTCTATGTCATTCCAGTCACAATGGGACAGGGTATGGGTTGTAAGGTCACCCAGGCATTTGAGGCATCTGTAGTCAACTGCGACGGATGCGGCTCCCAGTTTTTTACACTTTTTTGTCTCCCGTGGGCTGCGAACCCACACTGCAATTGTTTAAAACTAGATTTGGCTAATTCTAAAGGGGGGAACTTTTGACATAGCAACTTCTTTCTTTCAGCTCGCAAGTGACTGAAGCAAGAAGGATCAGGACCTCTCCAAAGGGTGTATGTATGTAAACAGTTTTTCTTTTACCTCTGAGGGTGATGTAATGCGGGTTTTGGACACGGGAAAATGATAATGCAAACTCTGTGAATAGTTTCAGTCCTCTTTTTGTATTATTGTTCATTTCAAATTCTGAATATATCTGATCAGTCTGTGTATGTTTTTATGTTGTCAACTTTGTCTGTGTCTATTGGCTTGACAAAAATGTTTCACCACTCCTTTTGGTGTATCACCTGTTAGTTTAGTTTCATTTTTGCACTTTCTACTCTGCTCTCCTTGGATTTAGAGTAGTATTAGGTTTCAAACCTATGTGTTTTGTAAAATATAGATCTAAATTCAGCGGAGTTTGAGGAACCAGGCTCTTAATCTGGAGATTCATCTCTCAGGTTCATCAAGTCCCACGCTTGGAGAGAGGTTTCCATGTTGTTGCAACCACACTGATGCTAGAGTGATCAACCTAGAACCTTGATCTGCATTACAGGGGTGTTGTGAGTCTCCAACACAGCTCTAAGTTTATAGGGGGAGTTGCTTTTGTAAAATACTAGTGTTGAAAATATTATCACAAGGTTATTCCAAGGTATGCGACGTACTGATTTCGCCTCTATCGAATTGGTGGTGATGTATGATTTCTTTTCCAGAAAGTATATGAAGTAGGAGACTGGACCATGAGAAATTAAAATTATGATTTTCCATGGAATTATGATGGACAAGACTAGTTACGTGAATCTTTGATCTTTGAGTAGAAGTGAGGCCATTTTGTCCAAGCAGATAATAGTTTCATTGAGTCTAATCATGGTTGTCTGACAATTACATATTGAAAAATGTTCATTATTGCACAAAAAATTTTTGGTTGTTTTTTTAGGGCTTAACACCAAGCGTATAGTATGAAAGAGTAAGAAGAGCCTTATATTTCATAATTAGGCCTAGAAGATGAGGGATATTGTTAAGAAAGATAAAAAATGATGCGATTAAGATGATAGCGAGAACTAACATTATTGGCTTGATTCAAAGAGTGTATGGTTTAACTTTGATTCTACTACTACAATGTTCCATGTGAAGTCAAAACAAGTTATAAGAAGGAAAATTGAATGTTTTGCATACTCAAGAGATGGAAAATTGTGTTTTTCCCATGCCAAGATGATTATTGTCTTCTTCATGATTTATGGTGATGTTCAGATGTTTGAAGTGTTGATTCCTAGGGGGAGTTGCTACATGCTTAAACTGAGGCTAAGACTAAGAATTAAGTTTTCTACAAAAATGCAAGAGATGAAGCTTATTGAAACCTTTGGTTGATTTTTATAACTAAATCTGATGGTATGAACTTACGTAGGTTTAAAAATGGTGAGCTAAACAAGTATTCCTTTGTCATGAATGTATAAAGGGGGAGAATTCATATTATTGTCCATCAATGATAAG
Source organism: Taxus chinensis (assembly GCA_019776745.2). Lineage (NCBI taxonomy): Eukaryota > Viridiplantae > Streptophyta > Pinopsida > Cupressales > Taxaceae > Taxus > Taxus chinensis. The sequence goes on from CM034146.1 coordinate 161,559,917, forward strand.
GGGTAGATTTTGCATTAGGCTTAATAGGTGTTTTCATTGAGAAATAAACATTAATGATAAGTGAATGTTTTAGGATATGTCATGAATGTTGTTTTTGGTATTAACATATTGGTACAATGCTATGATCTACTAAAGTGGATTAAGTCATATGTCTTACTCTTCCTAGTAAGCTTATAAAGGTGCCAAGATATGGTTTGTTTCATGTAGGAGATTTCTTGTTTCTTGGGAAGAATTTAAAATGTTTGATAGTAATTTTTTTCATGGTGATTTAGAACTCACAGTAGTCGTCATAGTGCGGGAACAGTGGCTCCGTGGTTACATGTCTCATTGGGAGAGGCATCTTGCTTGGAGGTGTGGACAAGGTAATTTGGGAGCTATAATGATCTCATGGAGATTTAATTTTAGGTTGATCATGGCATATGACGGTATTTTTTTGGGTCACATTTAAGAGTTTTTTTTTTTCCAGTTTTACATTATTTCCATTAACCTTAGCTTCTATCTACAGTAGGACTAGCATGTAAGTATACGTAAGTCTTAGTGACTAGAGAGTTTTTGAGTTATGGAATATACATTATGATGATTGAGATATTATAGGGAAAATTCATGGAAAAAAAAAACATCAAAAAATCAAAACACTATCAGCAGGTCCCATGTTGATATGGTCTCTTACTGGACCTTGTGGCTTTCATGGAAGATGATTGGGTGATTTAGAAGGTTTCAAAAAATAAATGGAGGTTTGTTGATCGTCAGGTGTTAGGAACGAATGTTACGCATGTAAATGGTCTAAAACACTAGTTAACCCTAAACGATGAGTAATATGCAGAAATCAAGTATATTGACCAATTTTGACTGGTTTAATAAAACCTATGATTTGGATTTTTTATCTTAATCCTTATATTCCCCATAATGTATGATTGAGATCATCATGCTGATTGGACCCTACCTGAAATAGAATTTTCTAGAGCAGAAGGTTTTAGGACAGATGGTTAAGGAGTAGCATGAAAAAATTGTGGTGCATATGTTTGGGATTTTTTATTATTTACATGATTTTTTAGAGAAAATTTCATGCATTTTGATGGTGTTTTGAGTCTAAATAGGTTTTGACTATCAAAGGGTAGTTTTTGGGATCTCAAAGAGTAGGGTTCGGTAAAATGCGTTTAACTGAGCTACAAGTAGAGGTTTGAATGATTCATTTTTTTTTTAAAATTATATTCTAAGTTGTCTCCATTTATATATTTATTTCCTCAAGATGAAGTCATTTGACATGGTTTCCAGGTCATTCTTTGAGCAAGAATATTTTTGGTAGTTGAAGAGAGCATCTATTTTAGTACAAGTTTGATGTTTTTTGAAGCATGTATGGCTTTGGGTTGATGCTTACATCATATTTATATGCATAAGAATATGTTTACATCTAAAGATTCATTTTTAGGTCTGGAATATATGTGTAAATGATTTTATGAGATAAACGTAGAAAATAACTATTTTGACGGGTTGATCTAGAGAGGAAACTATTTTGTGGTTTGAAATGAAGGCGTTTCAAGACTTATAATTGTCTTATTAAAGTGTTCTAAATGTATTCAAATTTTTTTGAGTGTTCACATATAATTTTGGGTGAGTATATTATTTGGTGATTAGATGAAGTTTTCCGTGTTCTGAAGGGGCTAGGAAACACAGGTTTTGATACAATACAAAGAGCATTGGGCCCATTAAATGAACGAATTTGATTGGTTGATATTAATTGTGACCAGTATAAATTTAAATGTTGATTTACTCATTTTGGTGATTTATGAGTCATGATAAGGATGGTTCTAAGTAAGAGCATTTAATCTCTTTTCCCATGGTGTTCTAAGCATTTTTGGAATATGAAATGATGTAAGACAATGTCAAACCTACTGGGTAACTTGTGGATGTTTGATTTAATTTATAATTTAATATGATAAATGGGTTAATCCAAATAGGGAAAAAATAATTAGTTTGAATTGAGCCGTTCAGAGAGGCTTATAAAAAAGGAACGTTATAGGCATTATTTTTTCTAATCTTTTGAAAACCCCTTTTATTTTTCTGAAGAACCCATTTTTTGTTAAATAAAAAAACGTGGTGCATAGCCAAATCACCTAGAATCTCATTCTGAGACAACTTCTT